>JALNQF010000561.1:0-22411 GCA_028456385.1 Ophiosphaerella korrae | reverse complement strand
TAGTTAAGGCTAAGTATAGTACTTAGCTTAATTTAAGAGTTATTAGAGGGCTACTAGAGGGTAGGAGATTTACGCCCTTTTTAAAGATACTTGTAGTACTACTAGAGGGTAAGAGAATAGTACTTTTTACTAACGCGCGTAGGGCTACTAGAAGGTAAGAGATTAGTACTTTTTACTAATACTCTTTATAGTACTTAGCTTAATACTTAGCTTAATACTTAAGTTAATACTTAAGTTAATATAAGTAGATACTAGTTTACTTAACTTAGTTAAGGTAGTAAGACTCTTAATTATTAGATTTAAAGGAAGTTATAGTAGTTTAATAAAAAGGCTTTTTTATAATAGCTATATAAGGGCCTTATTAGAGAGGGATACTAAGGCTTTTAGAAAAGCCCTTTTTTAGATTAATTACTTATAACTTAATAGTACTAGGTATAAACTAAGTAGATTAATTCTACTATCTATCTCTAGCCCTACGCTCTATCTATATATCTACAATATAGTAGTCTTAGCTAGGTCTCTTAAGATAGTAGTAAGCTAGATCCTTAACACCCCTTCTATTAAGGTACTAGTTTCTTTATTATATTAGTCGTACTAATATAGTCTATCTCTTTGTATATAAGATTCTTTGTTCGATTCCTTTATTTGTAAAGGTTAAAGCTACGATCCTTTTAGCTATAGTAGGGTTAGCGGCTTAGCGATTGTATATATAATCGCGCATCTAATCGCGCATCTAATCGCGTATCGAGTATCTAATCGTGCAACTTATCTAATACACGTACTTACTTCTTTAACTTCTTCTTATTACTACGTATACTAAAGTCCTTAAGAGTAGCTAAGTATACTCTATCTTTAACTATTAAGGTCTCTTTTACTTAAACCTACTTTCTTTTATATAATTTTTATCGCGTTATAGCTTTATTTACTACTTATAGCTTAGTATTTTCCTTTTATACTAATACTAGCTTATACGCTATTACTACTACGCCTTTAGTAAGGCATTTAAAGTACTTAGCTAGACTTATTAGTAAGCTATCTATATACCTCTAAATCTTTACCTTTATAAGTATTAATTAAAACCTTAATTATAGGGTGTTAGTTAGTATTTACAACTACTAGAGCTTATTATTAGGTAAGAGTAGTAAAGGAGTACGTAGCTTAATATTAAGAGTTAATATAACTTATTCTAGGTTAAATAGAGCTAATCTAGCGCCTTAAAACCTTCTTTAGATATTCTTAGAAGTAATTACTATATTATAGGCGCGCTTAAAATAAAGTAAGAACTCTTATTTTATAATATAGCTAATTTAGTAGTATATAAGTACTTTAACTTAGTACCTATACACTTTCTTTAAAAAAGTAAAATAGCTTATATTAAGTAGCTACAAGAGGTGTAATACGTGCGTAGGTATATAAAGAGTAATAATCTTATTATCTTTATAGTAGTTCTTAAATTTAAGTAAGTTATAGCTTTTATAGCTATTAATAATAAGTAAACATACTATTCTAATAGTACGCGTCTTTATATACGTGTTAAAGTACTTTAACTATATAAGACTAAGTATATTAGTTATTTAGCTATTTTTAGAGACCTTAATAACCTAGTCTTAGAGTATTTTACTATCCTTATACTAGTTTAATAAGTAGTAGTACGCCTTAAAGATAATAAAAAGTAAAATAGCCTAACTAGTTATATTAATACTTATAATAGCTATTACCTACTCTCTATTACTTAGCTAGATTACTTTTAGCTATAAACGTCTCTCTAAAGCTATAACAACTATATTTACTATAATCTAGCCTATTATAAAGCTTATCTTATTAAAGTTATATAAGTTATTATCTAAGATACTATACTTAGCTTTAGTATTAGCTACTAGCTTAAACTACTTTTATATAAGGTTAGGATTCTTATAGAGAGCTCTTTTATAGTTATACTTGTAATTAAACCTAATTTTAAGCTTAGAGTAGCGCTTAATAAATATACTAGGCTAGTTTATACTAACTTAGGCTAGATTATACTTAGTACGCAAGGAATTAGCTATATTAGCTACGTCTACGAGCTAGGGGGGGAATCTACGCTTAATAAAGTTAAGGATATACTTAATAATTATACTTTCCTTAAGCTTAGTTAGATTACTTAAGTTAGGTATAGTATCTACGCGTAAAGGTTATCTAGTACGTTAATTACCTAGCGTCTTATAAGAGACGTTATAGATAGATATAGCGCGTTATAGTAAGAGATTTACGTCTTATTTAGTAGCTAAAAGGGTAAGCTATACTTAATATTTATTTAAAGGTTCTATATATTATTATTATTATAATATTAGAGAGTAGTAGGTATTTTAGTAAGAGCTTAGTAAAAGTAAGTAACTTACTTATATAGGTAACTCGCTTATAGAGTACGTTATCTCTTTTAGAGTAGCTAATTTTCTCTATTCTCTAGTTAATTCTTAGGTTAGTTATCTATAACTATAGTATTCCTAATATAATTTCTTATTTCTTATTAATTATTATTATATCTATAACTATATTTTTAATCCTTAACGCTTCTAGCTCTAGTATAGAGAGTACTGTCTTAAACCTAATAGGTTTCTAAAATAGTTTTCCTTTAATTATACTAAGTTATTAAAAGTACTTCATTATTATATACTTTATTCCTTATATTTCTATAAACTTCTTTAATATAAAGTTTCTTGTAGCTCTACTATTAATTATTACTTATACTTTTCTTTCTTAATATATACCTATTTTTGTAATATATAGGCCTCTTATACCTTCTAGCTATTTTTACTTAGATAATCTTATAAATTATCTATTCTTCTAGAGCTACTACTTTATCTTAAGCTTATAATTCTTATATTTTAGATATTTATTATATATATATTTGTACTATAGTCTTCTTTAGACGTATTCTTTAGATAATTTTAGACTTAGTCTAATTACTATATACTCTTTATTAAGTACTTTAATTATTTCCTAACCTTAGATATCTTTTCTTAAGATTACTTATATATAATTGTATCCTTTTCTTCTTATTAGCTATATATAGTTACGTGCCTTAGGTTCTCTATATAAGTAATAGTTTGTATTTAAATATAATACCTATAATATTTTAAAGTATACTAAATATTCTAGATTTATTCTTTTATTATCTCCTACCTAGTACCTATCTATACTAGGTCTTGTTATTATTAGGATATTGTATACTACTAGTATATATAGTATATAGGCTTTATTAATCTATTATATTTTTCTTATAAAGTACTACTATTTTCTCTATATAAGTATTCTTCCTACTATAACTATATATTACTCTATCTATTATTAGAATATTATAAACTTTTTTACTCTAAGGTTATATTCTTTCTAGTCTTTATACGCTTCCTCTATACTTATAACTAGTAAGTATTTCTAAATAAACTACTATTCTTAGTTTTATTCTACTATATCTATTATTGTATAGCTATTATAACTATATATATTTAACTAGGTATACTCTATATTTCTTATATTAACTTACTTCTTACTTTTTTGTATTCATTTAGAGTTAGCTATAGTAGTCTTCTTATCTTCTACTAGTCTTTTAGTAGGGATTAATAGAGTCTAGGGCTTTTCTTTTTCGAAATCTTCTATTAGTAAGTCTATTATATATCTTGTTTTATTAAGCTATACTTATATTCTTTTTTCTTTTATTACTACTACTCTATTTTTCTATAAGAACTATCTTACTCTCTATTTACTAGAAAGATATATATAGTAGTTGTTATTATATTAAAAGGTCTAATAGAGTATTATGTATTACTATTCTTTAATCTTTACTACCTTTTCTTAAGGTTTAGCTTGTACTTTTAGTACTTTCTTCTTACTTTTAGTTATTTTTAACTAATTTTCTTTCTTTAGGTCTTTACTTCTATAGTCTTTTATAAAGTGTCCTAGTTTTCTATATTTATAATATTGTTACGCTGTAGGCCGTAGTAGGCCGTAGCTGCGCAAAGCGCAAGCAAGGGCGAGGGCCCTTAGGCAATATATACTGTTCTACTCCTGTATTTAACGTTGTTGAATACTCGGTTACCTTTTTAGGTTTGTTTAGCGCAGTGGAGTAGAGCTGCTACATAACAAATATACTATATCTTTTTTCTTTAACTAATAATCTTTTACGTAGTAGCCTTTCTTACTATAGTTAACGTACGTAAAGTCTTTATTTATCTTATTCTTTCTATTCTTATTAGTATTAAGGATTATAGGGTCTCCTCTATTATAGTTATTAGGTTTTCCCTAATACTTATTTATCTTCTACTCTTAGAGATTATTATATACTTATATTACCTTTTCTTTTAGGGCTTCTAGTATTCTTAGTTTCTCTATCTAAATTAACTTATATTAGATTTCCTTACTTAGTCTTTGTTTAAACTTTAATATTAGAGATAGCTTATTTAATTCTATATTTTAAGATAACTATTTAAATGATAATATATATTCTAGAATACTCTTGTATTGTTTAAGCTTTATAAGCTTCTCTTTAGCTTGTTAGGTAATATCTATATCTCTAAATACTACTCTTATTTGTATTATAAAGTATTTATAACTTCTAAAGATAACTCTTGTTTTATCTTTCTATATTCTTAGAGCGTATATTATATAGTCTATATAGTAAGGTTTAAACTATCTTATTATATCTTCTTTAAAGTATATTCTATATATATTACTTTTTTTTCTATAGTATTAAAGTATAGTACTTATACGTTAATCTAGAGTTATACTAATACTATAAAAGGTCTTAGTTTCTCCTTTATTCTATTAAACTTCTTAAGTATAAGTATCTTAGGTAGTTTCTTTGTCGTACTTATCTCTAGTCTCTAAGTAATTTATTCTATCTAGTTCTATCTTACTATAATAGCTTTAATCTATACTTTGTTTTACTTTACGTAATTCTATAGTTCTTTATTCTATATTTCTAAAGCGTTAATTACTAGCTTTATATCTTCTTTCTTAGATATTAAGTTATTTAGGTAGTCTTTAATTACCTTCTATATAGTATTATCTAACTTATAGCTACTTAGAGGTGCTCTACCTCTTTTCTTAGTTAAACTTTCTACTATTATATTAGCTTAGACTATACCCTACTTACGCTTTACTTCTCTTAGTAACTAAATTAGCAAGGTATTACAAGGTTACCTATTGTTAACTACAAGAAACATTTCTTTAAGTAATAGTAGACTAGAAGGTAATAGTAAAGGCTTGTATTGTAATTAAGTAATAGGCTATAAATAATAAAATAATTCTTGCAATATTAAGTATTATTACTTGTAGTTAGTAATTAAATTACTAATACTATCTTAATAATACGTATCCTTCTAACGATATACTTTTACTAATCTATTTATACGACCTTATAGATTACCTAAATCTATTATACGTATTTATAGATTACTCTAATCTATTATACGTATTTATAGATTACTTTAATCTATTATACGTATTTATAGATTACTTATACTTATATGTTTAGGTTATAGTTTATTTCCTAATCTAGGTTATTACCTTACTTATCCTATACTTTATTAGTACTTAAGTTAGGACTAATTAGTTCTATCTCGATTTCTCTTGTTACACCTATAATACTTCTAGAATATTACCTATAGGATTTAATAATAAACCTAGAAGAAAGAAAAGATATAAGATAGAGCTTAGTTTATAGAAAGATAGAAAAAGAATTAAAGATTTAGTAAAAATTTATTTAAGACTCTATAAAAAAGTGTTAGATATAAAACTCTTAATCCTTAGTAGTATATAAACTTATCTTTATAGATAAGAAAGAGATATGTAATAAAAGACCCTATATAGATTTTAAGATAATAAACGCAATTATAAATAAGAATTAATACTCCTTACTATATATAAATAAACTACAAGATAAGCTATAAAAGGCTTAAATCTTTACAAAGTTAGATATCTAGAACGTATACTACTAGATTAGAATTAAAAAAGGTAATAAATAGAAAATAGTATTCTAAACGTAATATAAACTATTTAAATATATAGTTATACTATTTAGCTTAATAAATATACTAGTAGTATTTTAAGAGAGGATTAATATAGTACTAAAAGAGTACTTATACGTATTTACTTTTATATACCTAGACAATATCCTTATATTCTTAAAAATAAAAGAAGAATATATATAGTATATATACAAAGTACTAGAAAAGCTAGTAGATAATAAACTATTTCTTAAAATAAGAAAATACAAGTTCTATATAAAAGAAATAGACTTCCTTAGATTTATTATAGAACTAGGAAAGATTAAAATTAACTTAGGAAAAATTAAGTTAATTATAGAATAGCTAATACTAAATAACCTATAAGAAGTATAATAATTTTATAGGTTAGTAAACTTTTATAGAAAGTTAATAGTAAGATATTCTAAATATATAGAACTAATTACAAGACTTATAAAGAAAGATATACTATTTAAGTAGATAAAAGTATATAAAGAGGTATTTAACTAGATTAAATAAAAGTTTATAGAAAACCTAGTTAATAGAATATATAACCTAGAACTACTAGCGATAGTAAAAGTAGATATATCTAATTTAGTCTATAGGATAGCACTAATATAAGAAGACTAAGAAACTAAGTAAGAATACTTAGTAAAATACTTCTCTAAGAAAATAAAGCTAGTAGAGCTTAACTACCTAATTTATAATAAAGAAATACTAGTAATTTATAAAGTATTTAAATAATAAAGAGTATATTTATAAAGAGTAAAATATAAGATAAAAGTCTATATAGACTACAAGAATCTTATAGGATTTATAATAAATAAAGACCTATTATAATACTATATAAGATAGTAAGAATTCCTATTAATATTTAAATTTAAGGTTATATACATAAAAGAAAAAGATAACTAGTTAGTAGATACTTTAAGTAGAAGACTAGATTTACAAGAAGAAGTAAATACTACTAGTATAGTTCTAGTTAAGAATAAAGTAGGAAACTTAGTTTTAAATAAACCTAAGATAGTAGTAATACTTAAGAGATAGAGTAATAAGCTAAATAATTAGATTTAGATAAAAATACTAAAAGCTTTTAAAGAAATAGAGAAACTTAAGATTTAGAATAGAATTACAAAAGCCTATAGAAGAATATATATTCTAAGTAAGATATAAAGGGAATTTATATAATAATTCTATAAATTACTAGTATATAGATACTAGAGAATTAAAAAAATACTAAATAGACTACTAAGAGATTACTATATCCTAAGAGTAAAATAACTAGTAGAAGAAGTACTATAAGATTATATAGAATATTACTAAAACAAATATAATAGATACGCACTATATAGAATACTATAACTAGTTAAAGTACTAGAGTATCTTTAAAGTATTATTATAATAGACTTTATTATAAAGTTACTTAAGTTAAAAGACTTAATATTAAGAGTTTAGTATAATAGAATCTTAATAATAGTAGATAAACTTATAAAGTATATATACTTTAGACTATATAAAGAGAAAAGTAAGATAGAAGTTTCTATATACTAAGTCTTAGTAACTATAATAAGTTAATATAGTGTTCTAGATAAAATTATTATAGATAAAGATATAAGATTTATATTAAAACTATAAGGAATAATAATAGTATAATTAGGAGTATAATATATAATATTAATAGTATATTACTTATAAATAGATAAATAGTTAGAACGTATAAACTAGACTATAGGATAATACTTAAGATACTACTTTAACTATAACTAGAATAATTAGGTATAGCTACTACCTATAGTATAGTTAGTATATAATAGCGTAAAGAAAATAGTAATAAAAGTATTACTTTTCTTTATAAACTATAGATTTAACCCTAATATATATAAAATACTAAAAGATATAGAGTCTTAGTCTTTAAGAAGATAAAACTTTACTAATAGACTAAAAGAAATATATAACTAACTAAGATAAGATATAGAATTTCTATATAATTATATAGAAAAGTATTATAATAAAAAATATAAAGAAAGACTCTAATTTAAAAAGAGAGAAAAAGTATAGTTAGTATAAAGAAATATTAAAAGTAAATAATTAAGTTTAAAACTATATAAAATTAAAAAGAAAGTTATACTAGTTATATTTAAACTAAGACTACTAAGTAAAATAAAGATACACCTAATATTCTACTTATTACTACTAGAAAAAGTACTATAAAATATAGAACTACTAGTATATAAAGTAGATATATATAGAGAATAAGAAGAATAAGAAGTTAAAAAAATCCTACTATACTAGTTTTATAATAGAAAAAACTATTACATAGTAAAATAGATAGTTATAGATAAGAGAGAGTAAGTATAGGAAAATATATAGGAACTAGAAGAAAACCTTAATTACTTTAAGAAACTAGAAGAGTTCTAAAGTTAAAACTTTCTAAACTACTTAGTAGTAAACTAAGAAAACTAGCGCTATTAGCGCTAAATAGAAAGGTAATAGGAACGCCTAATATAATAGGAGCTAGAATAGCCTTTATATTATAGGCTTACTAGGGTTAACTTCCTAATAGCCTAAATAGGTATTAGTAGATTGTAAGGTAATAGCAAAAGCTCGTATTATAATCTACAATAGGCTATAAACAATAGAAGATGTTTTGCAACTATCTCTATATTGTCGCTCGTAGTTAATAATTAAATTGCTAATACTATCCTAATAATACGCATTGCTACTAACTATATAGTAACAATATCTTAGCGGCTTTGTTGCTTCGTATTTACTAAGATTACGAATTTACGAATTTGTTATATAACAGCTTCGCAACTTTGTATTTACTAAGATTGCAAATTTACGAATTTGTTACATAATAGCTTTACAACTTCGTATTTACTAAGATCGCGAATTTACAAATTTATTACGTATCTATATTGTAATTAGCTTCCTAGTTAGACTTATTATCCTATAGGTCGTTACTCTACTTATCCTATACTTTGTTAGTAGCTAAGCGTAAACTAATTAGTTTTATCTTAGTTTCCCTTATTACTACTATAACACTATTCCCTCTTCTACGCAGCTCTTTATTTCTCTATACTAGTACTAAGGTTATTAATCTTATATCTTTGTTAATCCTTAGTTCTTTATTACTCTCTATACTATCTTAGTCCTAGCGTAACAAACTTCTCCTTATAGCTTATATTGTTTATAATAGGGTTAAGATATTCTCTTGTTATTATTATACTAAATTAGGTCTTACTTATCTTATATCTTTAAATAATAGTAAACACTATAACAAGTGTATCCTCGCTAATATTTAGTATAAGTATATTTCTTCTAAGGTTTCGCTTATAGAGTGTAAGTGTTTAATTTCTATATAGTCTCTTTCTACTAAGTTATATAAGGCGAGCCGTTAATAGGGCTTAAGCGTAATTATTATTATAGCTTACTATAGCTAAGGCTAAGCGTAAGTTAACTCTTTATAAGCTAGTAGAGCTTTATTCTTATATTAAGCGTCTTTGTAAGATAAAGGCTTATAATAACACTAAGTCGTCTAAATAGTCTTGTGCCTTAGAGGCTAAATTAGATTTAGACGATGTAGTAGAGGCTGCTCTAGCTCCTATTACATTAGGCGCTCCTATCGCCTCTTTGTCTAGTAGTAGTATCGTTAGTTTTCTTAACTTACTACAAGGTATTCTAGAGGGTTTTAACTTTAGAACTCCTCTAGTTTCTTAGGGTAATTAAGGTTGTCTTCTAGTTCCTATATTTCTTCCTATAGTTGTCCTTTTTCGTCTATACCTATCTATTTTACTAGATAGTAGTTTCTACTATTACAGAATTAGTGTACTATAATTTTTTTAACTTCCTATTCTTCTTGTTCTCTATACGTATCTACTTTGTATACTAGTAGTTCTACGTTTTATAGTACTATCTTAAGTAGTGCTACGTAAAAGGTTAAGTGTATCCTTATTTTGTTTAGTAGCTTTAATTTAAATATAACTAGCGTAACTTCTTCCTCGATTTTGTATAGTCCTATCTTAACGTAGTCTAGTTTTAAGCTTAGTCTCTTACTCTTAATATTTTTCTATACTAACTATACTTTTTCTCTCTTTCTAAATTAGGGTCTCTCTTTATATTTCTTATTATAGTACTTTACTATTTAATTATATAGGAATTCTATATCCTATCTTAATTGCTTGTGTATATCTTTAAGTCTATTAGTAAAGTTTTCTCCTCTTAAGGACTAAGATATCTCTAGTCTTAGTATTCTATATATACTAGGGTTAAATCTATAGTTTATAAAGAAGAGTAATACTCTTATTGTCTTATTCTTTGCGCTGTTGTATACTAACTATACTATAGGTAGTAACTATACCTAGTTGTTCTAGTTATAATTAAGGTAGTATCTTAAGTATTATTCTACTATCTAATTTATACGTTCTAATTATCTATCTATCTATAAGTAGTATACTATTAACATTGTATATTTAATTCCTAATTGTACTATTATTGTTCCCTATAGTTTTAATGTAAATCTTACGTCTCTATCTATAATAATCTTATCTAGTAGTCTGTATTAGCTAATTATAGTTCCTAGAACCTAGTATACTATAACTTCTATTCTACTTTTCTCCTTATATAGTCTAAAGTATAAGTACTTTATAAGTTTATCTACTATTATTAGGATTCTATTATACTTAACTCCTAATATTAGGTCTTTTAACTTAGGTAGTTTTGTAATAAAATCTATTGTAATAACTCTCTATAGTTATTCTAGTACTTCTACTAGTTATAGCTTTTTGTATAGTACGTGCCTACTATACTTATTCCTTTAGTATTCTATATAATCTTGTAGTACTTCTATTACTAGTTGTCTTACTCTTAGGATATAGTAATCTCTTAGTAGTCTATCTAGTATTTTGTCGATTCCTTAATATCTATATACTAGTAGTTTATAGAACTATTGTATAAATTCTCTTTATATTTTCTCTAGGATATACGTTCTTCTATAGGCTTTTGCAAGACTTTCTTAGATCTTAAGTTTTTCTATTTCTTTAGGGGCTTTTCTTGTTTCTTCCTAAATTTATTTATCTAGCTCGCTACTTTTTCTTTTAAGTGTTACAGCTATTTTAGGTATATTTAAGACTAAATATCTTTCTTTATTCTTAACTAGAACTATACTAGTAGGGCTTACTTCTTTTTGTAAGTCTAGTCTTCTACTAAAGGTATCTATAAATTAGTTATCTTTCCCTTTTGTATATATAATTTCTATATTAAATATTAATAGGAATTCCTACTATCTTGTATATTGTTGTATTAGTTCTTTATTTAGTATAAATCCTATAAGATTCCTATAGTCTATATAGACCTTTGTTTAGTATTTTACTCCTTATAGGTATACTCTCTATTATTTAAATACTTTATAGATTACTAGTATTTCTTTATTATAAATTAGATAGTTAAGCTCTACTAGCTTTATTTTCTTAGAGAAGTATTTAACTAAATATTCTTTTTTAGTCTTTAGGTCTTCTTGTATTAGTGCTATTCTGTAGACTAAATTAGATGCGTCTGTTTTTACTATTGCTAGTAAGTCTAGGTTATATATTCTAATAACTAGGTTTTCTATAAACTTCTTTTTAATCTTCTTAAATACTTTATTATATTCCTTTATCTATTTAAATAGTATATCCTTTTTTATTAGCCTTATTATTAGTTTTATATCTTTAGACTATCCTACTATTAACTTTTTGTAAAAGTTAGCTAGGCTATAAAATTATTATACTTCCTTTAGGTTCTTAGGTATTAGCTATTCGTTAATTAATCTAATTTTTTCTAGATTAATCTTGATTTTTCCTAGTTCAATAATAAATCTAAGGAAGTCTATTTCTTTTGTATAGAATTTACATTTTCTTATTTTAAAGAATAGTTTATTTTCTACTAGTTTTTCTAGCACTTTGTACACGTGCTACACGTATTTTTCTTCTATTTCTAAGAATATAAGGATGTTATCTAGGTATACAAATATAAATATATCTAAGTACTCTCTTAGTACTATATTTATTCTTTCTTAGAAGGCTACTAGTATATTTATTAAGCTAAAGGGTATAACTAGGTATTTATATAGTCTATATTGTATTCTAAACGCTATTTTCTATTTATTACCTTTCTTAATTCTAATCTAGTAGTAGGCGTTCTAGATATCTAGTTTTATAAAGATTCTTACTTTCTATAGTCTATCTTGTATTACGTCTATTTATAGTAAGGGATATTAGTTCTTATTTATAATTGCGTTAGTTTTTCTAAAGTCTACGCAAAGTCTTTTATTACTTATTCTCTTTTTATCTATAAATATAAGTCTATATACTACTAAAGACTTAGATTCTTATATCTATCCTTTCTTTAGTGCGTTTTTAATAAACGTTCGTTCTATCTTAGATTCTTCTTCTATTTTTCTATAAACTAGGCTCTATCTTACGTCTTTATCTTCTTTTAGATCTATTACTAAGTCCTATAGTTAGTGTTTTAGGAGGTAATCTTTAGGTTCTATAAGCTATTTTTCTTATTTCTTATATTCTTCTAGGAATTCTCCTTTGTGTGTAACTATGTTAGCTTTTAATATTTCTCTTTTAGGGTAGCTAATTCTACCTATTCTCTAATCAATTCTTAGGTTAGTTATCTATAACTATAGCATTCCTAGTATTATATCTTATTTATTATTAATTGTTGTTATATCTATAACTATATTCTTAATTGTTATCTCTTCTAGTTCTAGTGTAGAGGGTGTTATCTCGAACCTTATAGGTTCCTAGAATAGTTTTCCTTTAATTATACTTAGTTGTTAAGAGTACTTCTTTGTAGTATAGGTTATTCTTTAGTCTTTTACAAACTTCTTTAATATAAAGTTCTTTGTAGCTCTACTATTAATTATTAATTGTACTTTCTTTCTTTAATAAGTACCTATCTTCGTAATATATAGGCCTCTTATACCTTCTAGCCTTTCTTACTTTAGTATTTTTGTAAATTGTCTATCTTCCTAAGGCTATAGCCTTATTTTAAGTTTATATTCTTTATATTTTAGACATTTATTATACTTGTATTTATACTATAGTCTTCCTTAGACGCATTTCTTAGGTAGTTTTAGTCTAGGCCTTATTACTACGTAACTTTCTTTAGGTATTATTTCCTATCCTTAGATATCTTCTACTAGAATTACTCTTATATAGTTATAGCCTCTTTTTCTTATAGGCTATACTTTGTTATTTACTTTAGGGTTTCTATATATTATACAATTCTTTTCTAGGTATAATATCTATAATACTTTAAAATAAGCTAGATATTTTAGGTTTGTTATTTTATTATCTCCTTCCTAGTAACTATCTATTCTAGGTCTTGTGTTTATTAGAACGTAGTATACTATTAGTACTTGTAGTATATAGGCTTTGTTAATCTATCGCGTTTTTCTTGCGAGGAACTACTATTCCCTTTATATAGGCATCCTTCCTACTATAACTATATATTCCTTTATCTATTCTTAAAATAGTATAAACTTTATTTCTTTAGGATTATGTTCTTTCTAGTCTTTGTACGCTTCCTCTATACTTATAACTAGTAAGTATTTCTAAACAAATTTCTATTCTTTGTTTTGTTCCTCTATATCTATTATTGTATAGCTATTATAGCTATATATATCTAGCTAGGCGTATTCTATACCTCTTATACTTTTCTATCTTTTACTTTCTTATAGTCCTTTAGAAGAAGCTATAGTAGTCTCTTTATCTAGTGCTAGTCCTTTAGCCTAGATTAATAGGGTCTAGGGCTCTTCCCTTTCTAAGTCTTCTATTAGTAGGTCTATTATATACGCTGTTTCTTCTAGCTATACTTTTATTCTTTCTTTTATTGCTACTACTCTATTCTTTTATAAGAACTATCCTACTCCCTATTTACTAAAAAGATGTATATAGTAGTCGTCTTTGTAATAAAAGGTCTAATAGAGTATTACGTATTATATTTCTTTACTCCTAGCTACTTTTTCCTAAGGTTTAGCTTATACTTGTAGTGTTTCTTTCTTTTTTTCTATTGTCTTTAACTAAGTTTCCTTATCTTTTTTATAGTCTTTACTTTTACAGTCTTTTATATAGTGTCCTAGTTTTCTATAT
The DNA here is from genome assembly GCA_028456385.1 of Ophiosphaerella korrae. NCBI lineage: Eukaryota > Fungi > Ascomycota > Dothideomycetes > Pleosporales > Phaeosphaeriaceae > Ophiosphaerella > Ophiosphaerella korrae. The sequence goes on along the minus strand of JALNQF010000561.1, from coordinate 8,268 downwards.
TTATAATATACTATATCCTTTTTCTTCTTTAATTAGTAGTCTTTCGCGTAGTAACCTTTCTTGCTATAGTTAAAACATGTAAAGTCTTTATTTTTCTTTCTCCTTCTATCCTTGTTTGCGTTAAGGATTATAGGATCTCTAGCGTCCTAATTTCTTATTTAGTTGCTATACTTGTTCTTTTTCTATTCTCGAAGGTCGTTATTAATTTAGATTACCTATTATTTTAGAGCTTCTAGTATCCTAGGCTTCTCTATATATATTATTTCGTATCGAATTTTTACGTTTAGCCCTTATTTAAATTGTAATATAAGGGCTAATTCGTTCTATTCTATATTTTAGCTTAGTTGTTTAAATTATAATACGTATTCTAGAACGCTCTTACTTTGTATAAGCCTCTCGAGTTTTTCTTTAGCTTGTTAGGTAATATCTATATCCCTAAATACTACTCTTATTCGTTTAGTAAAGTATTTATAACTTCTAAAAATAGCTCTAGTTTCGTTCTTTTAGGTTATTAGAGAATACGTTGTATAGTCTATCTAGTAGGGCTTATACTATCTTATTGCGTCTTCTTTAAAGTGTAGTCTAATATATATTACCTTCTTTTCTTCTGTGTCGAAGTATAGTACTTGTACGTCTATCTAGAGTTATACTAAGGCTATAAAGGGTCTTAATTTCTCCCTTATTCTATTAAACTTTTTAAGAACAGGTATCTTAGGTAGTTTCTTTATTGCACTTATTTCTAGTCGTTAGGTAATTAGCTCTATCTAGTTCTAGCTTTTGATAATAGCTTTAATTTATACTTCGTTCTATTTTAAGTAGTCTTATAGTTCCTTGTTCTACGTTTCTAATACTTTAATTACTATCTTTATATCTTCTTTATCGTTAATTAATTTATTTATACAATCTTTAATCGTTTCTTATACAGTACTATCTAACTTATAACTACTCCTAGGGGCTTTACTTATTAAACTTTATTCTATTGTGTTAGCTAGACTATACGCTACTTACGCTTCGCTTCTCGCAATAACTAAATTAGCAAGGTATTACAGGCTTACTAGGGTTAACTTCCTAATAGCCTAAATAGGTATTAGTAGATTGTAAGGTAATAGCAAAAGCTTATATTGTAATCTACAATAGGCTATAAACAATAGAAGATGTTTTGTAACTATCTCTATATTGTCGCTCGTAGTTAATAATTAAATTGCTAATACTATCCTAATAATGCGCATTACTACTAACTATATAGTAACAATATCTTAGTAGCTTTGTTGCTTCGTGTTTACTAAGATCGCGAATTTATAAATTTGTTATATAACAGCTTCGCGACTTTGTATTTACTAAGATTGCGAATTTACAAATTTGTTATATAACAGCTTCGCGACTTCGTGTTTACTAAGATCGCGAATTTACAAATTTATTACGTGTCTATATTATAATTAGCTTCCTAGTTAGACTTATTATCTTATAGGTCGTTACCCTACTTATCCTATACTTTGTTAGTAGCTAAGCGTAGACTAATTAGTTCTATCTCGGTTTCCCTTGTTACTACTATAACACTTTATAGTATCTTTAAGGTCTATCTTAGTTTTTAAAGTATAAGACTATTTAGATAATTTAGTATTATTATAAGCTTTTATCTTATAAAAATACTTAATACAAGAATAAAGATTTACTAGCTTATAAAGAGTTAGTTTATACTTAGCTTTAGATTCTATAAGCTATAATAATAGTATCTCTTAAGCTTAATTAATAGCTCTCTCTATATAACTTAGTAGAAAGAGACTATATAGAAATTAAATACTTATACTCTATAAGTAAAATACTAGAAAGAGTATACTTATTATAGTACTTACTATCCTTTAAAGATATAAAATAAGTAAGTTTTAATTAAGTATAATAAGTATAAAGAAATATTTTAACTCTATTATAAGTAACTTAAGTAACTAGAAAGAGTTTATTATATTAAGAATAAGAAGATATAGAGAGTAATAAAGAACTAGAGATAAATAAAGAAACTAGACTAATAACTTTAGCTTTAGGATAAGAAAATAAGAACCTATCTAAAGAAGAGAATAGTACTATTACTATAATAAAAGAGAACTAACTAGAACTAATTAGCTTTACTATAAGAGATAATAGCGTATATAACTTATAAGATAATAAGCTTAATTAGAAAGCTAATTATAATAGAGATACGTAATAGCTTTGTAATTCGCGATCTTAGTAAATATAAAGTATAAAGTTAGCTAAGAAATTTAAGTATATAGTTAGTAATAATATATATTATTAGGATATTATTAGAAATTTAATTATTAACTACAAGTAACAATACTTAATATAATAAGAATTATCCTATAATTTATAGCCTATTACTAATTACTATATAAGCTTTTGTTATTACTCTTTAATCTACTAATACCTATAATAGTTACTTGTAGTTAATAATAAGAGACTTATTACACTAACCTTCTATATAGTACTACTTAAGATAGTACTATAAAATATAGAACTACTAGTATATAAAGTAGATATATACAGAGAATAAAAAGAATAGAAAGTTAAAGAAATCCTAGTATACTAGTTTTATAATAGAAAAAACTATTACTTAGTAAAATAAATAGGTATAGATTAAAAAGGGTAAATATAGGAAGATATATAGGAACTAGAAGATAATCTTAATTACTCTAAGAAACTATAGAAGTTCTAAAGTTAAAACCTTCTAAACTACTTTATAGTAAATAGAGAGAGCTTATACTACTAGTAATAGGTAAAAAGGTATTAGATACGTCTAATAAAGTAGAAGCTAGAGTAGCCTCTACTATAACCTTAAAATTAAGCTTAAACTCTAAGAGAATAGCCTATATAATAGACTTTTTATTATTTAAGGCTTTTATCTTATAAAGATAAACTAGACAAGTATAATTTTCTACTTATATACTTAGAATCTAATTATATTTTTTTTTAGCCTTTATAATCTATATAGATAGTTTTTCTTAAGTATAGTTAATAGTTCTCCCTATTATAAATAAGTATAGATACGTAAATAAGTATTATTAACTTATAATCTACTAGAGATATACTAGAAAGGTTATAATATAAATAAGTATTAGTATAAATATATACCTTATAAGCCTTACTATACTTTAAAGAAAAATAAACTAATAGAAAGTTTAAAGACTTATAATAAGAATAAAGAAATATTATAATTCTATAGTGTAATACGTAGTTAGCTAATTAAAGATAATAAAGAGTAGACTTAGTAGGTATAGAGAAAGAAGATTAAGAACTTTATATTAATAAAGAAACTAGATTAATAACTTTAGCTCTAAGATAAGAAAACAAAGACCTCCCTAAAAGGAGGGATAGTATTATAGGTATAATAAGAGAAACTAAGATAGAGCTAATTAGTTTTAACTTAAGTACTAATAAAGTATAAGATAAGTAGAGTAGTAACTTAAATTAAGAAGTAAATTATAACCTAAACACGTAAAAGTAATCTATAAATATATATAATAAATTAAAGTAATTTATAAATACGTATAATAGATTAAAGTAATCTATAGAGATAATATAATAGATTTATAATAGGTTACCTATTATTAACAATAAAGACTATTAGAAGTATTAGTAGATTAGAAGTTAATAACAAAAGTTTATATTATAATCTAGTAATAGGCGATAAATAATAGATAATTCCTAATAAGTAATATTAAAGTATTATTACTCTTAGTTAAAGATTAGATTACTAATAGTATCTTAATAATACGCATCTTATTATCTATATACTTTTATAGCTTTATAGCTTTATAAGTGCTAAGCTTTATAAAGTTATAAAGCTATTACGTATCTCTATTATAATTAACTTCTTAATTAAGTTTATTATCCTATAAGTTATATATATTATTATCTTCTATTATAGGGCTAATTAGTTCTATTTAGTTTTCTTCTATTACTACTATAATAAGATTAAGAGAACTATATAATTAGTAGTAATATATATTATTAAGATAGTATAAGTAATTTAATTATTAACTACAAGTAATAATACTTAATAATTACAAGATATCTTCTATTATTTATAAGCCTATTACTTAATTACTATATAAACTTTTATTATTACCTCTTAATCTACTAATACTCTATATAGGTTACTTGTAGTTAATAATAGGAGACCCTATTATATCTATCCTATATTTATAGCTACTTAGGAGGCCTTATTTAAAGTAGATACTATACTTAAGGCCTTTAGAGTAACTAGCTTATTACTATTTAACTTAGAAGTAATACTTAAGCGCTTTAATTAGCTAGCCTAGCTAGCTATTAAGACCTTAGAACTAAGTAAAAGTAATAAGAGTAAGTAAGCTTCTATAAGATAAGTAAGGGTAATAAACAAGTTAGTTACTTAACTTAATTAATAGTTAGCTCTTATTAGAGTATTACAAAGTATATAAGTATTAATAAGTAGATAAGAATCTAATTAAAGTATTAGTTATATATTAAGACCTTAGAACTAGTAAGAGTAACGAGGGCAAGTAAGCTTCTATAAGACGGGCGAGGTTAATAAACAAGATAGTTACTTAACTTAATTAATAGTTAGCTCTTATTAGAGTATTACGAGGTATATAAGTATTAATAGGTAGATAAGAATCTAATTAAAGTATTAGTTGTAATACTCTATTAAGATAAAAGGTAAAGAAGAGATTAAATACAATAGTCTATAAAGGTCTATTAACGTTCCTATATACTTACTATCTAGCGTTTATTCCTAAGCGCTTACTCTAGAGCGTTCGCTCTAGAGCGCTTATTCTAGAGCGTTTACTACTAAATAGTTACGTGTTCTACTACGCTATATTACCTAGCCTAATCGCGTGCAATATAATAGCTTACCTACCGCTTAGTATTATAATACTATCCCCTTTTCTTACGCTAGGTCTATCCTTAGGCCTAGGCCTCTATTAGCTAGGTCTAGCTTATAAGTAGTTTGCCCTACCTTCTAGTTAAAAACTATCCTACTACGATATCGCCTCCTTTATAGTCTCGTAGACTTTATCTTTTATTAGAAATCCTTGCTATAAACTATATTTTAGAAACACCTTATCTATATTATTCTCTCTTAGGTATTCCTTATTTTATTATACTAGATTCTACTCTAAAGTGTACTAAGTATACTTGTATAGGGCGTCCCTATATTAGTATAACCTAGGAGTCTCTTAATTAAACTTGTAAAGAGTTCTATAAAAAGGTTAATAATAATAAAAAACTTCTTACTATTATTATTACTTATTTACTACGTAATAAGAAAATATTAAAATCTAATAAAGAGCGTACTCGTTACAAGGCCTTGTACCTAGCGTTAGAATTAGAGTAGGAAGGTAATAAGGTCTTAGCGCAAGTTCTTAACTATTCTACTACTACTATTAATATTACCTCTTCTCCTACTATCTAGTCTACTATTAGCTTATTAAATAAGTTTATTATAACTAAGGGCGCTTTGTAGGCTCTATATAGTTAGGTTTATTATAGAACTTTTTTCTACTAATATATCTATTATATCCTAGCTATAGCTTTATACATTCTATATATCCTAGTATATTATACTTACTTCTTGCTTTCTTAAGTATCTACTAACAATTCTATAGATTAGCTTTAGGTTCCTATATATTTTTACTTACTAGGTAGCTTTTCTATTTTACTAGCTACTCTTAGAGAAACTATATACTTTAGAAGGCGTTGCGTCCTATTTCTTAATATCCTTATAGGTCTTTAACTTTAAACTCGTCGTCCTCCTCCTTCTAATATTAGAATTGTTGCTATACTAGTATTTTTAGCTTAGCTAGTTCTAGTAGGCTTATATAGAACTTAGGGTGTACCTTAGTATCTTTAGGTAGTTCTAGTATTTTTGTTACTAGCCTATTATCTTCTTTAACTAAAAATAGTCTAACTTTAATATAGTCTAGTCCTTTACTAAGTTACTTTATCTATAGATTCTTTGTATAAAGATATACTTTATCTCTTTCTTTTAGCTAAGGTACTATTTTTTATTTTTAATTAATATATAAAATACTTTATTTCTAAGCTTTCTCTAGTTTATCTTTTATTTTATTATAGAGTTCTTGTATATCTTCTACTCTAACTAATACTACCTCTATTTTAGGTCCTAGTAGTATTCTCTTAAATAAATTAGGGTGTATCCTATAGTTTATAAAATATAGTATTTTACTAGTTACTTCTAAGTACTTGTTATTATATGCTAATTGTACTATAAGTAATAGTAATACCTAATTATTCTACTTCTAATTACTATAAATCCTTAGGTATATCTTTAGAATCCTATTAGTCTATTCTATCTATCTATCTATCTATAGGTAATAGGCTATTAATAGCTTTCTTTTTGTCTCTATTACTATAAGTAGTGTTATCTAGTAATTAGACGTAAAAAGCTTATCTCTATCACTAATAATACTTTTAGTATCTTATATCTTTGTATTAGTACGTCTAGTAGCACGTGTCCTAGCTAATCTACTATATAGTTACTTTAGAATTTCTCTATCTTAGCGTATTTTGTAAATTAGTCTATAATTACTATTATTATATTATATCTTATTCTTATTACTAGGTCTTTTAACGTTAGTAGTCCTATAATAAAGTCTATTACAATATCTATCTATAGTTCTTCTAGTATCTTAATTACCTATATTCTTCTATAGAGTATATATATCTTGTACTTATTCTTCTAGTAATCTACGTATTCTTTAATAAACTACGTTACTTTCTCTTTTATTTTACTAAATCTATAGTTTTTCTAGATTAGTTCTATTATTTATGTAATCTCTAAGTACCTATATACTAGGTTGTTATAGTATTATTGTATAATTACTTTTTATAATTCTTCTAGAACCTTGTTTATAATCCTAACTAGGTTATTAATTTCTTACTCTTCTACTAGTTATATATTTAGTACTAGGTATCCTTGTCTATTGTTTTAGAGTATAGCTTCTTCTACTACTTATCTCTTTCTTATAATATTATGTCTTTAGCTAAGCGTATCTACTTAGCTATTTTCTTTACCTAGTATGTATTAGATCTTAAATTTATACTATCTTAGTAGTTCTAACTATTATATCTACTTATCTTTTAACTTCTTACTTGTTATAAAGTATATTAGGTTCTTATAATCTATCTTAATAATTACTTCTACTACGCTTTTAGCGTATACTCTCTAATATTTAAGTATATTAACTATTATAAGTAGCTCTTTATTATATATATTGTATCTTTCTTCTTACTCTATAAACTTTCCTAAATAGTATATAATTAGATACTATTTCTCTTTATACTCTTGTAGCACTATTACTCTATAAGCTAGATTAGATATATTAGTCTTAATAACTAGGGTCTTGTTACTATAAAATTGCTTTAGAACTAGTAGTATAATATAGGCTTACTTAAGTTCCTTATAAGCTTGTTTCTACTCTACTCTCTATTCTTATACTATATCTTTTCTTGTAAGCTTTATAAGTAGTAGTACTTTCTTTAAAAATCTTTCTATAAAGTATTAGTTAAAGTTAATAAATATTAGGAATAATTATACGTCCTTAACTATCTTAAGTTCCTTCTATTCTTCTACTACTTTAATCTTTTCTTAGCTTATCTTAACTTTGTTAATACCTATTATATATTCTAGAAACTCTACTTCTATTTTATACTATTTATACTTCTCTAGCTTTAGTTATAGGTTATATTAGTCTAAGTACTATAGTACTATTATTACTTACTCTACGTGCTCGCCTTCTTCTTTAGAATATATTAGTATATTGTCTAGGTAGGCTATAATAAACTTATCTAAGTATTCTTATAATATATTATTAATTAGTCTTTAGAACGTTACTAGTATATTTATTAGTCTAAAGAGTATTACTATATACTTATAATATCTATAGCGTATTTAGAACGCTATCTTCTACTCTTTACTTACCTTAATTCTTATTAGGTAGTATCTATCCTTTAGGTCTAGCTTTGTAAAAATCTTAGCTTAGCTTAGCTTATCTTAGAGTTTATCTATATTTAGTAGTAGGTAGTAGTCCTTTACTATAATGTTGTTTAGTTTTTAGTAGTTTATATATATCCTTAGTAGTCTCTTCTTCTTTAGTATAAAGAGAATTAGAAATCCTACTAATAATAAAGATTCTTGTATATATCCTTTCTTTAGGTCTCTATTTAGTCTTTCTTAGAGTATTACTAATTTACTCTCTATTAATTAGTAAATAA
>JALNQF010000560.1:0-22427 GCA_028456385.1 Ophiosphaerella korrae | reverse complement strand
ACTTACTTTAATTCTTATTAGGTAGTATCTATCCTTTAGGTCTAGCTTTATAAAAATCTTAGCTTAGCTTAGCTTATTTTAGAGTTTATCTATATTTAGTAGTAGGTATTAGTCCTTTACTATAATATTATTTAGTTTTTAGTAGTCTACGTATATCTTTAGTAGTTTCTTCTTTTTTAGTACAAAGAGAATTAGAAATCCTACTAATAATAAGGATTCTTGTATATATCCTTTCTTTAGGTCTCTATTTAGTCTTTCTTAGAGTATTACTAATTTACTCTCTATTAATTAGTAAATAATCCTAAAAAGTAGCTCTTTTCTTTCCTATAACTTAATTATACAGTCCTAGGGTTAGTACTTAGGTAATACTAGTATATCTATCTCTTCTATAAATAAGTAGCTAAACTTCTTGTATTATTCTAGGATTTTAGAAGTTACGTATTACTTCTCTACTCTTACTTCTTAGCTTAGCGCCCTACTAGTACTTATAAAGTTACTTATTCTCTTTTAATAAGTTACTATTAAAGCTACTATCTTATATAGTACTTTCTTATCTACTATTAAACGCTATTAATACGTAGGCTTAGATCTACGTATATCTTTGTAGTTGTTAAACAAGAGGTTCTAGTTTTTCTAATTAACTTAGGGATTAAACTCTTATAGCTATAAGAGTCCTAGTATAATATTTTTGTTAGCTAAAACTAATACGTCTAAGGTAATCCTTATACTATATCCTTAAATAATAATCTCTATAGTTACTTTATTACTAACTATTAGGTTTCTTAGTATTAGTTATCTATTTATAATATAGATTAGATATAGTATCTTTTTTACTTATAGTTAGAGTCTTACTTATTCTACTACTTTAAGTATAATTAGGTTTATAAATAACTTTAAATCTACTAATACTTTTATTCTTTCTCTTCTTATCTTTACTAAGAGTTTAATAAGTCTTTTAGTATTAATAGCGTTATAGCTTCTAGATATATATCTAGTATTAGCTATTTACTTAAAAAAGACTTAATCTTATAATCTTTATTTATCTTTTACTAAAATCCTTAGAGTATCTTAATCTCTCTATATTGTTTATACTTCTCTAGTGTATAGGTTTACTAGATTATATTAATATATTAGTTATTTACAAGTATCTTACTTGTATTTGTATCTTCTTTAGTTATACTTAGAAAGTATTCTACTTCTTACTTATCTTATAGGTGTTATTTATATTTTATATTTATATACTCTTCTTAGTTCTATTTATATCTAGATCTCTTGTAAGAGAAATATCTAGATCTTATCTTATTAGAATAGTAGGTAAGGTAGTTGTTATAGTAATATCCTATCTATAATAGTAGTAGATAGTTTAGGTTATATAAGTATAGCTAGTATTATAGTTCTTATATTAATACTAGATCTATAATAATTAGCGCCTAATTATTATTAGTATATAATAATTTGTGTTATTAGGTTTACTCTACTTAGTATTCCTTATCTTACTATTCTTTTACTAAGTAGTAGCTATCTACTAGTCTCTAGATTTCTTTTATAAATCTATTTTATACTTTAGTATTTTTTTACTTTAGCTCTAGTATTTTAGGTACTATTTTATATTTAGAGGTCTTAGGCTCTTAGTTTTTTTTCTTATTCTTGTCCTAGGCTATATATACCTACCTTCCTAGATATAGCGTTGTCTTACGCCTATACTCTACCCTTTTCTAGTATAGCTAAAGGTATTCTAAGGTATCTATCTTAGCTTATTTCTACTTTAGCTAATACCTCTTTATATAGCTTTATACTCTTAGTAGTATCTTTATAGCTTCTACTTTATTATTTATTATAAGGTTTATTAGTTATATAGTAATCTTAAAGTAGTTATATCTCTTACTTATATCTTACTACTAGAGGTTTGTAGTCTTATAATCTCTCTTTTCCTAGCTTCTTCTAGGGATTACTTCCTATTCTTCTTCTCTATCTTCGTCTCGCTACTTAAGTATATTAATTTATTGTATTATCTTATTCTTTACTTAGTAATTCTTTACTAGGTACTCTATTTTACTATACTTATAGTATTTTTAGCTTTCTACTCTCTTAGAGTTCTTATAGTAATAGTATTCTTATTTTCCTAGGTTTATATTATTAACGTATATCTTATCTAGCCTTAAGTATCTATAGCTACTCTAAACTTAGTTGTATTTATATTTATATTACTACTTATACTTAGGTTTATACTTCTTACTTTCTATATATAGTACTCTTACGTTCTTAGCTTTTACTATGTATTTATATATATAGTTGTTAACTTAAATTACTTCTTCTATTAGGTCTTCTAACGTCTTAATTATAGCTCTACTACGTATTAACTTGCTTTAAATATTACTTTTAAGTTCCTATTAAAATATCCTTATTAATACCTTATTATTTTATTCTATTTATATTGCGTAGCTTTAAAACTTATTAGTATAATTTACTACTACTTTATATTATTGTAGCTACTATATTATACGCTCTACTACTACTATCTTGTTTACTAGTAGAAAGGCTTATTATACTTTATCTTTAAACTTAATCTATTCTTTAAATATCTTGTTATAGTCGCTATTGTTATTATTAAGGTATTTCTTAAAGTATAGTATAACCTATTTCTCTACCTTACCTCTTATATAAGATAATACAAGTATAGCTCTATCTTTATCTTAAACTTAGTCTACCTTAAAAAAGAGATTAAGTTATAGGATTTATAGCTTAAGCTTATTTTATTCTCTATAGTAGAAGTTAAGCTTAGTAACCTTAGAAGTAGCTATATAAGTTACTCTTATACGCTAGTTATCTATATTTATTAACGTATTACTTATCTTAAGAGTATTTAATATATTAAGACCTTAGAACTAGGTAAAGGTAATAAAAGTAAGTAGGCTTCTATAAAATAGGCGAGGTTAATAAATAAGATAGTTACTTAACTTAATTAATAGTTACCTCTTATTAGGGTATTACAAGGTATATAAGTATTAATAGGTAGATAAGAATCTAATTAAAGTATTAGTTATAATACCTTATTAGGATAAGAAGTAAAGAAGAGATTAAATACAATAGTCTATAAAGGTCTATTAACGTTCCTATATACTTACTATCTAGCGTTTATTCCTAAGCGCTTACTCTAGAGCGTTTACTCTAGAGCGCTTATTCTAGAGTATTTACTCTAGAGCGTTTGCTCTAGAGTATTTACTACTAAATAGTTACGTGTCTTACTACGCTGTATTACCTAGCCTAATCGCGTATAATATAATAGCTTACCTACTACTTTGTATTATAATAGTATTAAGCTAAGTACTATATACGTATTAGTAAAAAGTACTAATCTCTTACTCTATAGTAGCTTTACGCGTATTAGTAAAAAGTGTAAGTTTTTTACTTTCTAGTAGCTTTCTAGTAACTCTTAATTAAACTAAGTATTAAGTAGAGTACTATACTTAGCGTTAATTACATATACTTAAAAAAGTATATATCTCTTACTTTCTTATAGCTTAAGGCTACACTAAGATAGCTAGTATTACCTAATATAATCTAACTATAACGTTAAGAACTAATATAGACTATACTACTTAGCTAACTTAGCTATAGTTAAGATACGTTATATATAAAATCTTAAACTAAATTAACTTAGCCTCTTCTCTAGAGCTTATAAATATACTAGAACTTATTAATCTTTTAGTACTTACTAATTATACTTTAGCTAATAATATTAAAAAACTACCGCTTTAGTTAAACTTTTATAGTAGGTCTTAAAGCTTTTAATAAGGATCTTAAGTACTATAAAACTTTTTCTAAGTAATACTAAATTAATTAATATATATATAATAAGGAATAAATAAGCCTATAGTATATTATAGTATTTATCTAGTTGTTAGTCTTACTATATCTACTATATATATACTACTTACTAAATTAATTAATAAGATAATTATATACTAACCTTAAATAAATAGTTAGGATTAATAAGTAGATAGAAAGAGAGTATACTTATAAGTGTTATATTAGTTTACTTAAACTAATAAAGAATACTTTAAATTAAAGTACTTAAATAGCTAAGTATAACTAAGCTACTATAGACGCTAAAACTTATTAAATTATAGAAGTTTTAAATCGTAAAGTAGTAACTAAAGATTTTCTCTTAACTATTAATAAAGCTATACTTATATAGTTAATTAATTTTAAAGATAATAGATACTTTAATAAGTATATAACCTAGAAAGAAATAATAATATACTTCTAAGAATATATAATAATAGTATATCTTCTTAAAAAGAAAAAAGTTACTTTTATAGTAAATAGTACTTTATTATACTTTACTAATAGTAGTAAATTTACTTAAAGTAAGACTAGAGATACTTCTCTTATAGAAAGCGTATATTACCTAGAGAAACCTTAAAGACTAGAGTATAATACTAGTTAACTTACTTAAAAAAAGTTAGGTTTAAAGAGAAAAGCCTAGAAACGTAGTAACTATACTTATAGAAAAAAGTCTAAAGAGACTACTACTATAGAAAAAGTATAATACTCTACTTATAGAAGATACTAGTCTCTAAAAAAAATACTATTATATTAATCTAGATAAAGTACAAGAGAATTAGTACCTAAATAAGATTATATAAGGACTTATTAATTATAAACGTAAAAATAATACTACGTTATAAGGGCTAATTAGAGGATAGTCTAAACCCTAGATAAAGAAATTACTAACTCTAGGTTTTATAGAAGAAGAAGATTAACTAGAAAGCTAGTAAATATTAGAGATTAAAAGTATCTTTACTAATATAAGCTTCTATAGCTATTTACTTTAAAACTCTTTTATCTTAAATATTAGCTTAACTTACTATATTAAAATAATCCTACTTAAGTATCTAACTATTACTTACTAATACCTAATATTTATATATAGGTAGGTAAGTCTAAAATATAAATAAAAGGATATAGATTAATTACTATTACGCTAAAAAGCTAATTAAGAGAAAGAAAACTTACTCTATATAATATAGCTATATACCTAGATATTTTATATAACCTAGTCTCTTTCTAACTACTTTAGTAGAAAAGAATATAGTAAAATACTTAATCTAAACTAATAACTCTAAACAAGCCTAATAGATAAATAATTAGAGAGCTTACTAAGATTTATAGTTAATAGGTACTTAAGTATTATCTATTATATAATCTATAGCACTAAGTAGTATATAATACTAATAAGCTTTAAACTACTAGAGTACTAGTACTACTATAGTATAAGAGACTTAGCTATCTTAGACTAGCTATAATTAAATATCTTATCTAGTAAGTTTTGGGGGTATATATAAAAGAAGTATTTAGAGTCTAGTATAACGTATATAGTAAAGCTAAGATAAAGTAGTAACTTAGCTATATACTAAAAATTAGTTATAAAGAGCTTGTTACGACTGTAACAAGAGAAAATTATATAGAGCTAATTAGTCCTACTAACGGAGTTGACAACACATATGACCTATAGGATAATGAGCTTAATTGGGAAGCCAATCACAATAGGGACACGTGACGAATTCGTGAATTCGCGATCTTGGCGTTCACGAAGTCGCGAAGCCAGCCAAGATACATAGGTATATAGGCAGATAGGATGTGCATCATTAGGATGGCATCGGCAATTCAATCATTGACCACGAGCGACAATACATTGACATCGCGAGAAATCTTTCTATTGTTCACAGCCTATTGCTTGATCACAACACGAGCTTTTGTTATCAACTCTCAATTCACTAACACCCCTAACAGGTCCCTTGCAAGTCGACGCAGGCGACCCCGTTACAGAGCTAAGAGAGAGACTTTCTATTAACTTCTATTTATATAAAGTATAAAGCGTTACAAAAAAGAAAAGCTAGATACTTATTACTAATAAGTATTTAAAGCTATAGTAAGACTTCTACTTTACTAATAACTAGCTAGCTAAATTAATTATTAAGGTACTCTTAAACCTAATCCTCTTCTTAAAGTATTAGGATAGTATCTTAGTTAAAATAATTAAAGCTAATAACAAGATTATAATAATAAAACAAGAGGTGTAGTACTAGTTAAACTTAAAAGGTATTATTATTAAACCTTTAGTACTAAATACTTAAGCCTAAAATAGAAGAGCTAAGCGCGCTAGAAGAATTAAGAAAGAAAAATTACGTACTATATAACTTAACGCAAATTTTCTATAAAAATATTAGCCTAAAATTATATAGGCTAGAGTCTACCTATATAATTTAATACTAAGTTACTTAAATAACTAGAATATACTATATAAAGTATTCTTTATAAAAGTTACTAAAAATTAAAGAATAATAGTATTAATAAGAAAGCTAAACTTTACCTACTTAAAATTATATAGGTATAAAGCTTTTGCGATAACTAATAATATATATTATAGTAAGTTAAAGCTATAACGTTTAGATCTAAAAGTATAGATTAGCTACCTTATAAGATACTAGTTAATAAATATATACTAGATCTAGGTACTATTACTAGCTAAAGTAATAAGTATATAGGATATAATTTTTAATAAGTAAATAATCTTTATTAGTAAAATAGTAGATTAAATAAATAACTTTATATATTAAATACAAGAAAAGATTACAACTTATATTAAAACAATTAAGCTCTTAGTACTAGTATATAAGCTAGAAACAAAGTCCTTCTATAAAAATAATACAAAGTTAGATATATTTATAAATAATAAAGAAAATCTACCTAGGTACTACTATAGAAGAAAGATTATAGACTACTATCTAACTCTTCTACTATCTTTACTTCTAGTAGTACTACTAGCTTATTTAATAACTAGAGATTAACTAAAGTTAATAGTATATAATAACTATAGCTTATTTAAAACTATACTATAAATAGTAGCTTTTATAGCTAGTACTTAAGTAGGTAATTTTAGAAAATATTAAAGAGAGCTTATAGATAAAGCTAAGATAAAAAAGATACTTATAAAAAGACTAAAGCTTTACTATAATTAACTTCTATTACTACCTTTATACTAAATAAACCTAAAAAGCTATCTAATAAGTAAGTTATTTAAAGAAGCTAAGTTATCTTACTTAACTAGATATTACTAGATAAGATTATAGACTAAAGTACTAGCTAAACTTATTTAGTATTCTAGCTAGTAGATACTAGATTATATATAGGTATATATATATAAGCTTAATAAATATTAACGTACTCTATAGGTTTACTATATATATAGGTTTACTATATTGTAATATACTTACTAAGGTTAACTTCCTAGTAGCCTTTCTAGTTATTAGTAGATTAGGATATAATAATAAAAGCTCGTGTAGTAATCTATAATAGGCTATAAATAAATAAGAGATATTTTACAACTATCTTAGTATTATCGCTTGTAGTTAATAATTAAATTGCTAATACTATCTTAATAATATATAGTCTTACTATTTATATATTCCTACTAATCTATAATCTATTACTTGTATCTATTCTTAGCAACTATAGATTATAGATTACTAATCTATTAATCTATAATCGTTTTCTATCTATACACTTAATAGATTAAGGGATTACCTATATATCCTAATTATAAGTAGTTTCCTAATTAAGGTTATTACCTTGCTCGTCCTATATGTTGTTAGCACCTAAGTTAGGACTAATTAGTTCTAGCTTAATTTCTCTTGTTACCTCTATAATACTATCTCTTCTTTTAGGTAGGTTCTAGTTTGTTTATCCTAGAGTTAGTATTATTAACTTAGTTTCTTTATTAATATAGAGTTCTTTATCTTCTTTTATACCTATAGAATCTACTCTTTATTGTATTTAACTAGTAGATTGTGTATTACGCTATAGTATTATAATATTTCCTTATTCTTATTATAAATCTATAAACCTTTTATTAGTTTACCTTTTATTAAAATATAGTAAAGCCAATAAGGCGTGTATTTATACTAATACCTATTTATCTTATAACTTATTTAGTGTGTCTATAGTAGAGTGTAAGTTAATAATACTTACTTACGCGTCTATACTTATATTTAATAAGGAGAGCTATTAACTACGCTTAAGAAAAACTATTATTATAGATTATAGAGGCTAAAAAAGAGCGTAAGTAACTCTATAAAATCTCTTGTCATACGCTAGAGGAGTATTAGTCTTAGTTTCTTAATAATTAGATATAGTTATCTAATAACTAGGCCTATTTATCTTGTCTTTGTAAGACGAAGGCCTTAAATAATAAGAAGTCTATTAAGTAGTCTATTCTTCTAGAGTCTAAGCTTGATTTTAAGGATATAGTAGAGGCTACTCTAGTTCCTATTACGCTAGGTAAGTCTAATACCTCTCTATCTATTATTAATAATGCTATTCCTCTTAATTTACTACTAGGTATTCTAGAGGGTTTTAACTTTAGAACTCCTCTAGTTTCTTAAAGTAGTTAAGGTTATCTTCTAGTTCTTATATTTCTTCTTATAGTTTCCCTTTTTTATTTATACTTATCTATTTTACTAGGTAGTAGTTTCTACTATTATAGAACTAGTATACTAGGATTTCTTTAACTTCTTATTCTTCTTATTCTCTATATATATCTACTTTATATACTAGTAGTTCTACGTTTTATAGTACTATCTTAAGTAGTACTCTATAAAAGGTTAGGTATATCCTTATTTTATTTAGTAGTCTTAATTTAAATAAGACTAGCGTAACTTCTTTTTTAATTTTATATAGTCTTATCTTAATATAGTCTAACTTTAAACTTAGGTATTTACTCTTAATATTTTTTCTAACTAACTATACTTTTTCTCTTTTTCTAAATTAGGGTCCCTCTTTATATTTCTTATTATAGTATTTTACTATATAATTATATAGGAATTCTATATCCTATCTTAGTTAATTGTATATATCTCTAAGTCTATTAGTAAAGTTTTCTCTTCTTAGAAACTAAGATATTTCTAATCTTAGTATTCTATATATATTAGGATTAAATCTATAGTTTATAAAGAAATATAATACTCTTATTACTATATTCTTTACGCTGCTATATAATAACTATGCTATAGGTAATAACTATACCTAATTGTTCTAGTTGTAGTTAAGGTAGTACTTTAAATATTGTTCTACTATTTAATTTACTCTTTCTAACTATCTATTTATTTATAGATAATATATAGTAAATATTGTATATTTAATTCCTAATTACGCTGTTATTGTTCTCTATAGTTTTAATATAAATCTTATATCTTTATCTATAATAATCTTATCTAGTAGTCTATATTAACTAATTATAGTTCCTAGAACCTAGTATATAGTAACCTCTATCCTACTCTTCTCTTTATATAGTCTAAAGTATAAATACTTTATAAGTTTATCTACTATTATTAGGATTCTATTATATTCTACTCTTAATATTAAGTCTTTAGACTTAAGTAGTTTTGTAATAAAGTCTATTATAATAACTCTCTATAGTTATTCTAGTACTTTTACTAGTTATAGTATCCTATATAGTGCGTATCTATTATACTTGTTTTTCTAATATTCTATATAATCTTATAGTACTTCTATTACTAATTATCTTACTTTTAGAATATAGTAGTCCTTTAGTAACTTGTTAAGGGTTTTATTAATTCCCTAGTATCTATATACTAGTAATTTATAGAATTATTATATAAATTCTTTTTAGATCTTCTTTAGAATATATATTCTTCTATACGCTTATATAAGTCCTTCTTAGATCTCTAATTTCTTTATTTCTTTAGATATTTCTTGTGTTATCTTCTAAATCTATTTGTCTAGCTCGCTACTTTTTCTTTTAAGTATTGTAGCTATTTTAAGTATATTTAAGACTAAGTGTCTTTCTTTATTCTTAACTAGAAGTATACTAGTTAAACTTACTTCTTCTTATAAGTCTAGTCTTCTACTAAGGGCATCTATAAATTAGTTGTCTTTCCTTTTTATATATATAATTTCTAGGTTAAATATTAATAGGAACTCTTACTATCTTATATAGTATTAAGATAGTTCTTTATTTATTATAAATCCTATTAGATTCTTGTAGTCTATATAGACCTTTGTCTAATACCTTACTCTTTATAGGTATACTCTCTATTATTTAAATACTTTGTAGATTACTAGTATTTCTTTATTATAGATTAAGTATTTAAGTTCTATAGTTTTTATCTTTTTAAAGAAGTATTTAACTAAATATTCTTTTTTAGTCTTTAGGTCTTCTTATATTAGTACTATTCTATAGACTAAGTTAGATACGTCTATTTTTACTATTACTAGTAAGTCTAGGTTATATATTCTAATAACTAGGTTCTCTATAAATTTCTTTTTAATCTTGTTAAATACTTTATTATACTCCTTTATTTATTTAAATTGCGTATCTTTCTTTATAAGCCTTATTATTAGTTCTATATCTTTAGACTATTTTACTATTAACTTTCTATAAAAGTTAGCTAAGCTATAAAATTATTATACCTCTCTTAGGTTTTTTAGTATTAGCTATTTATTAATTAAATTAATCTTTTCTAAATTAATCTTAATTTTTCCTAGTTTAATAATAAATCTAAAGAAATCTATTTCTTTTGTATAGAATTTGTATTTTCTTATCTTAAGAAATAGTTTACTTTCTACTAGCTTTTCTAGTACTTTGTATACGTATTATATGTATTCTTCCTCTATTTCTAAGAATATAAGGATATTATCTAGGTATACAAATATAAATACGTCTAAGTACTCTCTTAGTACTATATTTATCCTTTCTTAGAATACTACTAGTGCGTTTATAAAGCTAAAAAGTATAACTAAGTATTTGTATAGTCTATACTATATTCTAAACGCTATTTTTTATTTATTGTCTTTCTTAATTCTAATCTAGTAGTAAGTATTCTAGATATCTAGTTTTGTAAAGATTCTTACTTTCTATAGTCTATTCTATATTGTATCTATTTATAGTAAAGGATATTAGTTCTTGTTTATAATTACGTTAGTTTTTCTAAAGTCTACGTAGGGTCTTTTATTACTTATTCCTTTTTTATCTATAAATATAAGTCTATATACTACTAATAACTTAGATTCTTGTATCTATCTTTTCTTTTATGTATTTTTAATAAACGTTTATTTAATCTTAGATTCTTTTTCTATTTTTCTATAAACTAGGCTCTATCCTACGTTATTATCTTTTTTTAGGTCTTTTACTAAGTCTTATAGCTAATGTTCTAGAAGGTAGTCTTTAGGTTCTATAAGCTATTTCTCTTCTTTCTTGTATTCTTCTAGGAATTCTCCTTTATAGGTGTTTATATTAGCCTTTAATATATCTATCCTATAGTATTTAATCTTTCCTATTCTCTAATTAATATATAGGTTAGTTATTTATAACTTTAGTATTCCTAGTATTATATCTTATTTATTATTAATTATTATTATATCTATAACTATATTCTTAATTGTTATCTCTTTTAGTTCTAGTGTAGAGAGAGCTGTTTTAAACCTAATTAGTTCCTAGAATAGTTTTCCTTTAATTATACTTTGCTATTAAAGATATTTCTTTATTATATACTATATTCTTTATATTTCTATAAACTTTTTTAATATAAAGTTTCTTGTAGCTCTACTATTAATTATTAGTTATACTTTCTTCTCTTATTAAGTACCTATCTTTGTAATATATAGGCCTCTTATACCTTCTAGCTATTTTTACTTAGGTATCTTTATAAATTATTTATCTTTCTAGGGCTATAGCCCTACTTAAAGTTTATATTCTTTATATTTTAGATATTTATTATACTTACACTTATACTATAGTCCTCTTAAGACGTATTTTTTAGATAGTTTTAGTCTAGGCCTTATTACTACGTAACCTTTTTTAGGTATAATTTCCTATACTTAGATATCTTCTACTAGAATTACTCTTATATAATTATAGCCTCTTCTTTTTATAAGCTATACTTTATTATTTACTTTAGAGTTTCTATATATTATATAATTCTTTTCTAAGTATAATATCTATAATACTTTAAAGTATACTAGATATTTTAGATCTATTATTTTGTTATCTCCTTCCTAGTATTAATCTTTTCTAGGTATATCTATTATTAAGATATAGTATACTATTAGTATCCTTAGTGTATAGGCTTTATTAATCTATCGTATCTTCTTTATAAAGTGCTACTATTCTTTTTATATAGGTATTCTTCTTACTATAACTATATACTACTTTATCTATTCTTAAAATAGTATAAACTTTATTTCTTTAGGATTACGTTCTTTCTAGTCTTTATACGCTTCCTCTATACTTATAACTAGTAAGTATTTCTAAATAAACTTCTATTCTTTATTTTATTCTTCTATATTTATTATTATATAGCTATTATAGCTATATATATTTAGCTAGGTATACTCTATACCTTTTATACTAACTTATCTCTTACTTTCTTGTAGTTCTTTAGAAGAAGCTATAGTAGTCTCTCTATTTAGTACTAGTTCTTTAGCCTAGGGTAATAGATTCTTAGGTTTTTTTTCTTCTAAGTCTTCTATTAGTAAGTCTATTATATATACTATTTCTTCTAGCTATACTTTTATTCTTTCTTTTGTTACTACTACTCTATTCTTTTATAGAAACTATCCTACTCTCTCTTTACTAGATTAATATATATAGTAGTTATCTTTATAATAAAAGGTCTAATAGAGTATTACGTGTTATAGTTCTTTACTCCTTACTACCTTTTTTTAGGGTTTAGCTTATACTTTTAGTACTTCCTTCTTACTTTTAGTTATTTTTAACTATATTTCTTTATCTTTTTTATAGTCTTTACTTCTATAGTCTTTTATAAAGTATCCTAGCTTTCTATATTTATAATATACTATATCTTTTTTTTTTTATAATTAGTAGTCTTTTATATAGTAGCGTTTCTTACTATAGTTAAAGTACGTAAAGTCTTTATTCTTTTTTTTCTTCTAGTCCTTATTAGTATTAAGGATTATTAGGTCTCTAGTATCTTAGTTTCTAGGTTAGCTACTATACTTATTCTTTTTCTATTCTTAGAGATTATTATTAATTTGTATTACCTATTACGTTAGGGCTTCTAGTATTCTAGGTTCCTCTATATAGATTATCTCGTATTAGATTTTCTTATTTAGTCCTTACTTAAATTATAATATTAATACTAATTTATTCTATTCTATATTCTATAATAGTTGTTTAAACTATAATATATATTTAGGTATACTTTTCTATTATATAAGTCTTTTAAGCTTTTCTTCTACTTATTAGGTAATATCTATATTTCTAAATACTACTCTTTTTTATCTAGGAAAGTATTTGTAGCTTCTAAAAATAGCTCTAGTTTTATCCTTCTAGTATATAGACGTATATATTATATAGTCTATCTAGTAAAGTTTAAACTATCTTATTATATCCTTTTTAAGGTGTATTCTAATATATATTACTTTCTTTTCTTCTATATTAAAGTATAGTACTTATATATCTATCTAGAGTTATACTAATACTATAAAGGGTCTTAGTTCTTCTTGTATTCTATTAAACTTCCTAAGAATAGGTATCTTAGGTAGTTTCTTCGTCGCACTCGTTTCTAGTTGTTAGGTAATTAGTTCTATTTAGTTCTAACCTTTAATAATAGCTTTAATCTATACTTTGTTTTACTTTGCGTAATCTTATAGTTCCTTATTCTACGTTTCTAAAGCTTTAATTACTATTTTTATATCTTCTTTATTATTAATTAGTTTATTAATATAATCTTTAATTGTTTCCTATATAGTACTATCTAACTTATAACTACTCTTAAGGACTTTACTTAGTTATTTAGTTAAACTTTCTACTATTATATTAGCTAGACTACGCGCTACTTACGCTTTACTTCTCGTAATAACTAAATTAGTAAGGTGTAATAGGCTTACTAGGGTTAACTTCCTAATAGCCTTTTAGTTATTAGTAGATTAAGAGATAATAATAAAAGCTCGTATAGTAATCTATAATAGGCTATAAACAAATAAGAGATATTTTACAACTATCTTAGTATTATTACTTGTAGTTAATAATTGAATTGCTAATACTATCCTAATAATGTATATCCTTACTATTTATATATTCCTACTAATCTATAATCTATTACTTATATCTATTCTTAGCAACTATAGATTATAGATTACTAATCTATTAATCTATAGTTATTTTCTATCTATATACTTAATAGATTAAGGGATTACCTACTTGTCCTAATTGTAGGTAGTTTCCTAATTAAGGTTATTACCCTACTTGTCCTATGCGTTGTTAGCACCTAAGTTAGGACTAATTAGTTCTAGCTTAATTTCTCTTATTACCTCTATAATAATATTACTTAAAAAGCTATAAGAAAAGTTATAATTAGTAATTAAGATAAAAATATATAAAAGTATAAACTTATATTAATATAAGAGATAGGATAAGTAGTAAAGCTTAATAATATTAAGAAATAGATTAAGAAAACAATATAATCTAATCTTTTAACTTTAGCTAGATTAAAGAACTTTATAAATAAGTAGATTATAGTATAAGCTCTAGTCTAATAGGTTAAGAATAATATAGTACTTATAAATAATAATACTACTAAGTTTATATACTAATAATATAGAGAATATCTAAAGAAAACCTAGAGTAATAAGATTAGACTAGAAAAGTAGGTTAATAAATAGTATATCTTATATAGTATAGCTTAGGTGTATAAAGTTCTTAATATTAAAAGTTAGCTAGTATTTACTAACTTTTTAAACGCGATTAGGGTAAGTATTACTCTAACTTAAGTAATTAGTATATACTAATATATTATTATAAACTTAGCTCTAAATATATAAGATATTTTATTAGATTAACTTATAAATATTTTTACCTAAATACTCTAAAAGTAAGTAATTATTACTTTAATAAGAAAAGAATTAAGAGTATTCTAAGCTTTATTTACTAAATTAGAAGGTAAGCTAAACTAATTAGAATTAGCTTATAAACCCTACTTATATAAGTTTAAAGAGAGATATAGATAGAATCTAATCTTGTATTATAAACTCTAAATAGTAATAATAAGATTAATTTAATAAAGTATATATCTAATAGTAATCTTTAGTAAAGATTAAAAGAAGATCTATAAGTACTTATTATTACTTAAATAAGTAGATCTCTAAAATTAGATTAAATAAGCTAAATAAAAAATACCTAATAATTTTTAAGTAAATAAGGCTTTAGTAAGCTATTTAGGATTAGTATTAGCTATACTAATTAACTTAACTATATTTAATAAAGAAGTTAATATAAGAATATATAGTATACTATATACTTATATCTTTTAAATAAGAGTATAATCTTTAATAAAAGAAGTACTATATACTTAGTTAATAATTAATTACTACTTATTCCTAGAATATAGAAGAAAGCTAATCTAAATAATATAGTAAGAGCTAGAACCTAATTTTTTTCTAATCTTTAGATCTAGTAAATAACTACTTAATAGAGTCCTAAATATATTAAATATCTTAAATTTAGAAGATCTACTACTTAAAGATATAAATATAGTTAAAGGTTTCTACCTTAATATAGTATTAGAGTCTCGATTAAAAAAGGCTAGAATCTAGTACCTTAGATTAGATAGAATATTAAGGTATAAATTAATTAAAGAAAATATAATCGTAGTAACTTTATATTTAAAGATTAATCTTTTATTTATTAAATATAATAAGATTATAAGCTACCTAATACTCTCTCTAATTATATAATCTATATTAAGGTTAAAGAACTTATAATTAAGATTAGACTTAGAAGATCTATAGTATAAATACTTAAGATATCTTAGCTAATAAGTACTTAGAGCGCTTATAAGAACTACTTAAAATATTTATATTAAAAGTATATAGTAAATTAATTATAAATATTATATAACTACTAATATAAATTAAGTAATCTTTAAAAAACTAAAAGAATAATTACTAAAGCCTTTTTATAGGATCTCTTAAAATCTATTTAATATACTTATATATAAACTAAACAAGTTATATTCTATAATAATTAAAGAGAAATTTAGTAGTAAGATTTTTATTTATAATCTTAACTCTAAAATACTTATAAAGATTATAAAAGTAATTATTAGATCTAAAACCTAAGTATAGAAGAAGTTTTAACTACTAATTATTAAAATATATTAAGATAATAATATAGTAACTCTATTATAGAGATACTAATCTAAGTAAAAAGAATAAGTAGAAGAGAGAAAGATTAAGATTATATCTCTACTATTATTTACTTATTAACTAAATAGATTAGTTAAAAAAGTAAGAAAAGAGCTTATTATAAAAGTAATTTAAATACGTATAAGTATAGACTAACTACTAATACTTTAGCCTCTAATCTTAGATATAGTAGTATACTTATAGGTAATAAGCTTATTACTAATCTAAAGATTTTAATCCTTAAATAAAGTACTAGAATACTAATTTAAGTAGTATTTTAGATACTATAAGCTTATAATAATATAGTATAAAACTACTAATCTTAGACTAGACTAGAGTAAAATCTATACTTATAGCTACTAAGTATATCTATTAATTAATATTATAAGTTAGAGCTTTACTTTATATAATTTATATAAGCTTATAGTAGTAAGTAAGCTATATAAGCTATTTAAGCTACTCTACTATATATAAGTAGCTTAGCTTAAATAGCTCTTTAATTAATAATTATTATTTACTTATTTCTAAGCTTATATCTTATAATAGTTATAAGCCTAGTAATAAAAATTACTTAATAGTTCTATCTTATATATAATAGTAAGAGATTATAAGCTTAGTATACTCTTATCTTATCTTATTTTATCTTATCTTATCTATTACTTAAATACTTATAATATCTTATAGTAAGATTACTTTACTTAATAAAGGTACTACTCTACTTAATAAGTACTTATAATAGCTAGTATAGTTTATATAACTTTACTATAATATACTTAAGCTAAGTATCTAGAAGCTTATTAACTTAGAAGCTAATACTATTTATAATATATACGCTAATAAACTAGTTTAACTTAAACTAAAGAGCCTAGTAGTAGTAAAAAAAGTAGATACTTATAAGCTTATAATAGAAAAATACTACGCTATAAAAGATACTTAGATATTATAAATAGTATACTTTAGAGTACTAAGTACCTAAGTAAGTGCTATAGTTAACCTAAGCTATTTAGTAATAGCTAAGATAACTCTACTTAGAAGTAATAAAGCTATATTATAAGAGCTAATCTAAACGCTAAAGAGCTTACTAGCTCTATCTAATACTAGTACTAGTAATCTTATCTAAGCTTAATACTAAGCCTATCTATAGAAAGCTTACTAAGAATACTAATTACTAAAGCTTTAGTATAATAAGTACCTATACTTATATTAGTATATAATTACGTATAATATTTTAGAGGTAATAGGTAAGCTTATAGTATAAGATTTCTTAATAGTATTAATACTAAAGCTAGCTCTAGACTAAGCTTAGATAATAAGCTAATTAGTAATCTAGAGCTTAGTCTTTAGCTTAAAAGTACTTACGCTAAAGTAAATTAGTAGTATCTACTTAGCTCTATTATAAAAGTATAAGCTCTAAACTACTAATTAAAGAGCTAGTATATTTATAATATTTAGAGAATCTAAGCTATAAGTATTAAGCTCTAACTTAAAATATAACTACTTATATAGCTAAGCTTACTACTAGAAGCTATAAGATTATAGATAGATATAAGTAGTACTTACTAGTAGTCTATTTAAAATAGATAATAATAGAAAAGTAAAAATATAAGCTTATTTAGATAAGCTTTACTTTATAGTAGTTAAAACTCTAGTAACTTAAAAGTAAGCTAGTCTCTTTTAGGAACTAGTTAAAGCTAG
Source organism: Ophiosphaerella korrae (assembly GCA_028456385.1). NCBI lineage: Eukaryota > Fungi > Ascomycota > Dothideomycetes > Pleosporales > Phaeosphaeriaceae > Ophiosphaerella > Ophiosphaerella korrae. The sequence continues at coordinate 4,505 of JALNQF010000560.1, read as the reverse complement.
CTTAGATATAGTTAAATTAAAGGCTCTAGCTTACTTAGGCGAGCTAAACGTAGTACTTATTAACCTAGGTATATTTATTAAATTAGGTAACTTTATTAAGCTTACTCTTAGAGCTTACTTAAGGCTAGATTTTAATACTTACTTACTCTCTAAAAGTACTATACTTAATACTAAAGCTACACTTTACTTTATTAACTTAATAAGTTTTATAAATCTAAGCTCTTTTATAAAAATAAAAAGTATAAGCTATATAAAAGTAAGTATATAAGTAATTCTAATACTTAGTAAAAGTACTTATAGTAAGTATATAGAGAATCTTATACTTTATAAATTAGTAGTAGTTAAAAGATTTTATATTAATATAGTATCTAAAGCTTAATTATAGTAAGCTAGAGTATAGTATTAAGGTTTTAATATAACGCTAAGAGTAAAAACTATAGTAAAGAGTATTATACTAGGAACGCTAATATATAAATATAACTTTACTTTTATTAAATATAAGCTTATTATATTTTATCTAACTATTATAAGTATAACTTAAAGTAACTAGTAGCTTAACTTATAGTATATAATACCTAAAAGTAACTTAGAAGAGCTTTAGTACGCTAAAGCTAGTTATCTTAGACTAGAAGTACTATAAGCGCTAGTAATAACTATAAAAAATATATATATTAGTAAGATAGTATATATTAAGTATAAGTATTACTTAATAGTATATACTAAGTAAGTTATCTTAAAGTAGCCTAGAGAGAGAGCTTTAAACTTATACTAGTAAGTAGCGTAAAACTTATTTAATATACTTACTAGTTACTTTAAAGAAGTTTATACTATACTACTTAAGTATAAGTATAGTAGTAAGCTCTATACTTACTTATTATAAAGTAAATTTCTTTAAAAAATAATAAAAGTATTTAAAAACTTTATAAAGTTACTACTAATATAATATAATCTCTATATATATATAATCTAGTAAGATAATAAAATAGTAATACTCTTATAAAGAATTAAGATATACTTTTAGATTTAGACTAATAAAGAAAAAATTATAATTAAAAGCTCTTTAGTATATATATATAAGCTAAATTAAGAACCTAAAAGAGCTAGTTAAGAAATAATAATAAAAATAACTAAGATAAAGAAAAGTACTAACTTACTAAAAGAGCTTTAGCTAGAAAAAGTAGATATAGCTACGTAGCTATATAATATAAGCCTAAGCTATCCTTATAAAATATAAGCTTCTAATATAGTACTTAATAGCTAGTTTAAGTAGTACTTTAGATACTATTAGCTTAAGTAAGTAAGAGCTACTATAGTAGACCTTTAGCTAGATTAGAGTAAAGTATATACTTATAGCTACTACGTATATCTACTTAATAAAGAGTAAGTAGCTAGGCATAATAAAAAAAGCTCTAAAATAAGCCCTTAGAGCTATATTAGATATCTAGTAAAATATAAAGTATCTAATATATATAGAATATAGGTCCTAAAATAAAATTAGGTAATTATAATATATAATATAATATTTAATTTGTAGTACTTTTATAATAAAAAGAGTAAAGCTTATTAAAAGTTCTTAAAGATAAAGATTTAAAAACTTATTAATATATTATATAAAGATAAGTATATAATATAAAAGAAATATAAAATAATATATATAACTAGGTCTATAAAGAAGCTTAAATCCTAAAAGGCTACTAGTAAAGTAAGTACTTAAAGTAAAATCTAGAAGGTAGAGCTTTATATAATACTAAAAGCTAAGCTAGCTAGCTAGCTATTTAAGTAGAATAAAGAGTAGATCTTATATAAGTAGTAAGCTTAGCTAGTAAACTATATAGAATCTATATAGAGTAACCTAAGCTTAGTAGCCTTTAAACTCTAGAGTAAATACTTAAACCTAGAAGAGTTTAGTTATTAGATTTAAAAGAAGTTATAGTAGTTTAATAAAAAGGCTATTTTATAATAGCTATATAAAAGCCTTACTAGAGAGAGATACTAAGGCTTTTTAAAAAGCTTTTTTTTAGTTAGTTACTTAAAACTTAAAAGTACTAGGTATAAACTAAGTAAATTAATCTTCTTTTCTCTATCTTTAGCCCTATACTCTATTTATACATCTATAATATAGTAGTCTTAGCTAGGTTTTTTAAAATAGTAGTAAGCTATATCCTTACTACCTTTTCTATTAACGTACTAGTTTCTTTATTATATTAGTTATACTAATATAGTCTACTTCTTTATATATAAGCTTCTTTACTTAATTCTTTTATTTATAAAAGTTAAGACTATAATCTTTTTAGCTATAGTAAAGTTAGTAACTTAGTAATTATTATACTTATACGCTAAGCTAATTAGACTACTATACTAGCTTAAGCGAGCTAATTAATAGATTCTAGGTATACCTAGAATCTATTACGCCTCTCTATATATATACTATTACGCGTCTAATTATATATATAATTAAGTATCTAATTAAGTATTATATATCTAATTATATAACTTATCTAATATTAGTATATAAGTACTAATATTAATTATAGAAATTAATATAGTAGTATATCTAAAAGCTCTAAAGAATTATAATTAACTAAAGAAGTAAGCGCTTTAGACTAGCTAATAAATAAGAGTTTATATTAAACTACTACTTATTAAACTACTTTTTATTAAGTAGCTATAGCTTCTATAGCTCTAAATAATATAGTTAGAGCTTATAAATAGTATATATACTATTAATAGCTAGTACTAATATAATTAATCTAAAGACTCTAAAATAATAAGCTAGATAATAGTACTAAAAGCTTATACGCTTACTTATAATTATATAAACCTAAGTAGAGTAAATAGAGTAGTATACTAGATAAGCTACTCTTATAAGTACTAATAGACTATAACCTAAATATAGAGCTTACTATAGTAAATACTATAATTATAATAGCTACCTAGCTTAAGCTATAGCTATAGCTATAAGCTTATTTATATTAAAATAAGCTACTACTACTACTATAAAATAAGAAGTACCTATATATATATACTTATATAGGTAGCTCTTTAAATAAGTAAATTAAAAAGAAATTAATACGCTACTAGTAGCTAGTACCTAAGAAAAGCTAGAGCGCTTATAATTAAGTAATTAGCTACTACTTCTAAAGTAGGTTTTTATATATAAACTTAACTAAGATAGCTACTTTCTTAAGTATAAAGCTTAGATTATAGTATATAGAGACTTCTAAATAATTAATTTAATATAATTAACTTATACTACTATATTAGTAGCGCGCTTATTTTAATTTATAATAGTAATTATAGCTAAATTTAACTTAAAAGTAGCTTAGTATAACGTTATTAGAGCTTTTCTCTATATATACTAAGATAATTAACTAGTAGTTATTTATAAGCTCTTAAATAAGTTTAAAGTAACTAGTAAGTATATTAAGCTTAATTAAGTATTATATAGCCTTAATATAAAGAGTATTTAGTAAGAGTTAGATATAATAAAATAATAAGTATATTAATAAAGTAAGATAAATCCTTAAGGAATTTATAAGCTTATAGAGGTATTTATATATCTAAAGAGTATACGTAATTCTAAGTAGCTCTAAAAGTAATTCTAGGAGTACTAAAAGAGTTTAAAAGGAGGTTTAAAAGAAAGAGCTTAAAGAGAAGTTTTAAGTATAAGAAAAAGTACCTATAATAATAGCTTTCTCTTCTCTTATACTATATTTTAAAGTATAGAGCTCTATACTTTTAATTATATATAGTATTTATTTAGTTATTTAGCTTTAGAGCTACTTTATTAGCTATCTATAACTTTACTTATTCTATATTACTAGACTAAATATAATTAAAAAGAAGTATAGTATACTAAATAGATATACTTAGTATAGAAAAGGATATATATTAGATACTTATAGTAAGCCTAGAGCTAGCTTATAGCTAACTAAGGGTTACTTATAAAGTATCTATAATACTAAGTTCTTAGTACTTAGGTTTAAGATTTATTATATAATAGCTATCTTACTATAATTATAAAGGAAACTATTACAAGATATAAGCTTAGGAATAAGTAGGAGATAATTATTAATTAAAGAGCTATCTAAGCTAGGCTACTTATATATAGTAGAGTAGCTCGAATAGCTTATATAGCTTGCTTACTACTATAGGCTTACCTAAATTGTATAGAGTAGAGCTCTAACTTGTAATATACTCTCTAGGTAAGCTACGTAGTAGAGCTATTTAATAAGTATTATAGTAGTTATCTAAACTTAGTTAAAAATAACTTTACTTACAATTCTATTTGTTTTAGGCTTGTGCGTAGGTACTAAGCGCTCGTGCGCTACGCGTAGTATATTTAGAGTTTTCTTAGCCTTGTAAACTCTTTAGTAACTATTATTATAGCTATTATAAGTTACTATTTTTAAAGCTTTTAAAGCTTACTTTTTATATTAGTAATTATTATACTAACTTGTTCTTGTAGAGTAAAGCTAAGAAAGCTACTTACGCTTATATATCTT